>SRSM01000055.1:0-41884 GCA_019593545.1 Apocynum venetum | reverse complement strand
AGAATGACTAATTCCTTTTATATCAGTTAAAGTCCAACCTATGACATTTTATGCTCCCTTAAAACAGAATAACTTTCCTCCTGATTAGAAGTAAAGTTATTAGTATTATAACGGGTAATTCCTCTCCATTACTTAATATGTATATTTCAAGTGTGAAGGTAATGAAAGCCTTAAAGCTTTTAATATCTTAATTTTGATTAAATGACAAACATTGATAAGGACTAATGGCTTTATTGTATTAGTGATGATCTTTTAGGATTCATATATCTAATCCTTGCAAGATCAAAGTTTCAAATCTTCAGGAAAGAGCTTTTGATGTCAAGCCTTGAAGATAAGCGTTTCTGGATTAGATAGGATCTAGAGGTGTAGCTTTAATTCTTTATTTATCTTTGGTTATCTCTAGGTCTATCCCTTTGAGTAATGAGTTCTATAGGTTGCTCAATAAGAGTGAAATGATTTTCAAAATGCATTTCATTTAGATAAAACATGAGTTGGGTATTTGAAATAATTTTCAAAATACATGCACATACTTCAAAATTCATAAAATATAGTTTGCAAACTCTTAGAAGTTGTTGGGAACTTGTTCTGCATAGTTTTAATGCATTTGTGGTCGACCTGACAAAAGTGTGGACGACCACAAATCATGCGGTCGACCAGACTTCTCAGAGTATCGTCCGCAGGCTGTCCAGAGTTCTCTGGAACACTTGCGGATGATGGAGCGGTCGACCGGACTTCTGAGCTCATCGTCCGCAGGCTGTCCAGAGTTCTTTGGAACATTTGCGGATGATGGTACGGACGACCCTCTTGATTTGCGGTCGACCGCACTTCTCCTGAGTGGGATTCAAACAGCCATTTTTATGACCGTTGGTGCATACATATAAATACCCAATCGTTTAAACAACTCACATTAATTACTTTTTGAGCAAAAATCTGATCCTAACACTTCATAGAACCTCTGGAGATTATTTTGAAACCAAATCTTAACATTCATATTGTGAAATTCATCAAAGTGAGATTTATACAAAATCATTGGGGTTCTTGAGCAACTTACAAGAAAACATTACTCAAAGAGGTATTTATGCTTTACATTGATATATCTTCACATTAAGGTGATTTCATATATCAAACTCTTCTTATTCATATCTTGATTGATTTGTTCAAGGTTGCATTGAGCTTAAAACTCTAAGGGTTAGAGTGAGCCTTGAACCATAGAAAACTGTGTTTGTGTTAAGAGCTTCTTTTTCATTAATTGTTGTAATAGAGAAAGGTGTGTAGACAAGGTTATATTGTAAAACTCAAAGTGTTGAGTGAACCTTGGTTGGTTAAGAGGTTTATGTTGTAAAACCCTAAGGGAATTGGGTGAGCCTCTATTGTATTCTCTCTTACTATATTAGTGAAAGGTTTTGTGAAATCCTTGAGTAGATAGCTCAAGGTAGTGGATTAGGTTTTGTTGGATAAACCGAACCACTATAAATCTTTGTGTTCATTGCTTCTTTTCTTGAACTCATCTTTTCATACTTTGGTTGAACACCAAGTGTTTGATATTTGTTATCTTAGAAAGCTTGTTTAATTTAAATAAGGAAAAATCGGTTAAAACCTAATTCACCCCCCCCTCTTAGGTTTTTCAATTGGTATCAGAGCAGGTCTTCTTGTTGATAAGGCTTAACATCCTTGAAGCAAAGATTCTATGGCTCATCTAGATAACAATATGATGGTAGAAGGTTACTCTACTACTAGACCTCCTTTGTTGAATGGCACAAACTATAATTTCTGGAAAAATAGAGTTAGAATCTATATATCTTCTCTAAACTATGAATTATGGAATATTGTTGAAAATGGTCCCTATGTTCCTTTCAAAGTTGTTGATGGTATAAAGATTGATAGAATTTCTGAGGAATTTGATGATGAAGATAAAAAGAAAATGACTCTTAATTTTCTTGCCATGAACACTCTTACTTGTGCACTTGATATGAATGAGTATAACAGGGTAAGATGTTGTGAATCTGCACATGAAATGTGGAGACTACTTGAAGTGACTCATGAAGGTACAAACCAAGTAAAGGAAACAAAACTTGGTATGCTTACAAGGGAGTATGAACTTTTCACTATGAAATCAAATGAAAACATCACTGATATGTTTACTCGCTTTACTAACATTATTAACGGTTTAAAAGTGTTTAGCAAGTCTTATTCTATAGGAGAACAAAATATGAAAATACTCAATGCTTTACCAAAGGCTTGGGAAGGCAAAACCACTGCTATGTTGGAAACTCATGATTTGAAGAAGAAACCAGTGGAAGAGCTTATTGGATCACTTCTCACTCATGAGATTAGGATGAAGTGGTTGAATGATCAAGAAGTGGAAGACAAAGGGAAAAGAGGAATTGCTCTCAAAACTAAAGAGAACAAGGAAAATGAATCTTCCAGTGATGAGGAAGAAATGGATGATGAGGAAATAGCTCTTGTCATGAAGAACTTCAAGAAAATGTTCAAAAAGGGACATTTCAACAAATTCAAAAAGAAGCCATCGACATCTACAAATAACAACTCAAAGCAATGCTATGAATGCGGAAGTCCAAATCACTTCAAAGCGGACTGTCCAAAATTAAGAGAGAAAGAAAAGAAGTACAAGTCCAAGAACAAGAAAGGACTTGCTTGCACTTGGGATCAAGAAGGAAGTGAAGATGAAGAACAAACTGAACATGCAAATGTTTGTTTCATGGCCATTGAAGATGAGGTAAATACTCCAAAAACTCCTTCTTTAGTTGATGATGAAAGTGATGATGATATTTGTGACATGTTTGATAGAGATGAATTCATCTCCAATCTCTATAAGGAAATGAAAAAGATTATCAAGAAAAACAAAGTCCTGAAATGTCAAGTAGAGAAGCTATCATTAGATAATACTAGGCTCATCGATGAAAATGCCTTGTTAACTTCTACAAAGATTTGTCTTGATGAGAATGTTATTGGTTTAAATGATAAGGTAAAATTTCTTGAAGAATGCTAATGTTGATCTTATTTCTAGAAACAAGAAGTTGGATGATATGATGAGTGATTATGATGCCATGAAAATTAGAATGAGTGATTTAAGTGCTAGCTTGCAAAAACTTACATGTGGTAGGGACAATTTGAACAAACTACTTGGTATGCAAAGACTCACTCATGATAAGAGAGGTCTTGGTTTTGATGATAGTTATAATAATGTCTCACACACACATGAGAGTTTATCTCACTCACATGTGTCACATACACATAAGAGAGTATCTCATGCATATCATTCACATGTCTATACTTCTTCAAAAATATGTTGTACTTATTGTGGTAAAAATGGTCATAAAGTGACTAGATGTTATGTGAAGAAAAAGATTGAGAATGGTGCTAAAAGCACTTGGGTAATTAAAAGAACTAACCCCAATGGACCCAAGAGAATTTGGGTACCAAAAGGCTTATTAACATCTTTGGTGTAGGTATGTTTTCAATTGAAAACAAAGGAGAACAAATGGTTTCTTGACAGTGGATGCTCAAGACACATGACTGGAAATGCATCCATACTTAATGATGTCAAACCAAGAGATGAAGGATTTGTGACTTTCGGTGACAAAAAGAAAGGGAAAATCATTGGCATTGGCAATGTTGGTAAAAGTACTTCTCCCTTTATTAAAGATGTTCTTCTTATTGATAATCTCAAATATAATTTGCTTAGTATTAGTCAATTATGTGATAATGGTTATAAGGTTATTTTCAAGAAGGATTCATGTTTAATTATTAATGATTGCTCTAACAAAACTGTTTTTGTTGGAAATAGAAATGGAAATATGTATGATCTTTACTTTGATGATTTAGTTGAACAAGATGTTAAATGTCTTGCTTTGAAAGATGATGATGCTTATCTTTGGCATCGTAGGTTAGGACATGTGAGCATGGATACTTTGCATAACTTATCTAAACATGAATATGTTAGAGGATTGCCTGCCATTCATTTTGAAAAAGATCGTGTTTGTGATGCGTGTCAATATGGTAAACAAGTCAAGAGTTCTTTTAAACCTAAGAAGATTGTTTCAACTTCAAAACCTCTTGAACTTGTTCATATGGATTTATTTGGTCCTATGAGGACAATGAGCCTTGGTGGAAAATTGTATGCTTATGTGATAGTTGATGACTTCTCTAGATTTACTTGGGTATTATTCTTGTTGGGCAAAGATGAAGCTTTTGGAGCTTTTGTCAAGCTTTTTAAACAAGTACAAAACACCATAGGTTGCAAACTCATCTCCATTAGAAGTGATAATGGTAGAGAATTTTGCAATATTAACTTCACTAAACTGTGTGATGAGAATGGAATTTCTCACAATTTTTCTGTTGCTAAAACTCCTCAACAAAATGGTGTCGTTGAGAGGAAAAATCGTACGTTACAGGAAATGGCCCGTTCTATGCTATGTGAAAATAATTTGCCAAAGTATTTTTGGGCTGAAGCTGTAAACACCTCTTGCTATATTATAAATAGAGTGCTTCTTAGACCCCTTGTGAAGAAAACCCCCTATGAACTTATGTTTGGCAAAACTCCTTCTATTTCTTACTTCAAGGTCTTTGGTTGTAAATGTTTTGTTTTAAACGTCAAAGACAATCTTGGTAAGTTTGATAAGAAATCCGATGAAGGTATATTTCTTGGCTATTCTTCAATAAGAAAAGCTTATCGTGTGTATAATAAGAGAACTATGATTATTGAAGAAGTTATTCATGTTGTTTTTGATGAATCTAACATCTATTTGCCAAGAAATGAGATTGAAGGTGATATTCAAGAAATACCTTTGAAGTCAATAAATAAGGATGCTGCTCAAACAAATGAAAATCCTTCAACATCAAAGGATGAGAATAGAGAAGTCCTTGAAAATCAAGAATCTATCTCACTTGAAGAAGGAACAAAGTATGATCTTCCAAAAGAATGGAAATATGTTCACAACCATCCAAAGGATCAAATCATTGGTGATCCAAATGAAAGGGTAAGAACTAGAAGATTTTTTACAAATTTTGTTGATGATTTTGCATTTTATCTCATTTAGAACCTAGGAACATTGATGAAGCTCTTAATGATGATTTTTGGATTATTGCCATGCAAGATGAGTTAAATCAATTTGAAAGGAGCAAAGTATGGGAACTTGTACCTAGACCTTCAAATCTTACTATTATTGGTACAAAATGGGTCTTTAGAAATAAACTTGATGAACATGGTATTGTAACTAGAAATAAGGCTAGACTTGTTGCTCAAGGATATAATCAGGAAGAAGGTATTGATTATGATGAGACCTTTGCTCCAGTGGCTAGATTAGAGTCCATTAGAATGTTACTTGCATTTGCTTCCTTTAAAGGTTTTAAATTATTTCAAATGGATGTCAAAAGTGCTTTCTTAAATGGTGTCATTCAAGAGGAAGTGTATGTTGAACAACCTCCTGGTTTTATTCATGAATCATATGTAAATCATGTGTACAAGCTCTCCAAAGCCTTATATGGTTTAAAGCAAGCACCAAGAGCTTGGTATGATAGACTCAGCAATTTTCTTATTGAAAAAGGTTTTTCTAGAGGTATAGTTGATACTACTCTCTTTATTAAAAATAAAGCTCATGATATTTTGATTGTTCAAATATATGTTGATGATATTATTTTCGGAGCTACTAATGAAAATATGTGCAAAGATTTCTCTAAGACAATGCAGGATGAATTTGAAATGAGCATGATGGGTGAGTTGACATTTTTCCTTGGATTACAAATTAAGCAAGCAAAGGAAGGTACTTTCATTAACCAAGCCAAGTACACAAAAGAATTACTGAAGAGGTTTGGAATGGCTGATTCAAAGGAGATTGATACTCCTATGGCCACATCTATTAAATTAGACAAAGACGAGAATGGTAAGATGATTGACCAAACTATATACAGAGGAATGATTGGTAGTCTTTTGTATTTAACTGCTAGTAGACCTGATATTATGTTCTCTGTTTGTCTATGTGCTAGATTTCAATCATCTCCTAGAGAATCTCATTTGATTGCTGTGAAACGTATTCTTAGATACTTAAAGGGGACGATAGATTTTGGTTTGTGGTATCCTAAATCTATGTCTTTTGAGCTAGTAGCATTTACTGATGCAGATTATGCAGGTTGTAGAGTAGAACGTAAGAGTACTAGTGGTCACTGTCAATTTCTTGGTTACTCTTTAGTTTCTTGGTATAGTAAGAAACAAGCTTGTGTCTCTCTCTCTACCACTGAAGCTGAATACATTTCTGCTGGTAGTTGTTGTGCACAAGTTTTATGGATGAAAACCACCTTGCAAGATTATGGCTTGAACTTTGATTGTACCACTATCAACTGCGATAATACTAGTGCCATAAATCTGACAAAGAATCCTATACAACATGCAAAAACTAAGCATATAGATATTAAACATCATTTTTTACGTGATCATGTTTTAAAAGGTGATATTGTTCTTGAGTTTGTTCCTACGGATGATCAATTAGCTGATATTTTCACAAAGCCTTTGGCTGAGAAAAGGTTTTGTTTACTTAGAAAACTTTTGGGTATTGGTACGTTTGATTTCTAACTTGTGCGTTTTTATGAAGTCTGTCAAATATATGCTTTTGTGCATTGTTTTGGATAACACCATTGGCAGGTGCGGTCGACCGCAAGCTAGAAAATAATCATCCACAGAACAGACAGTGGACTTGAGGATGATCATGACAGGATGACCGGTCGACCGCAGATTCAAAGTATCGACCGGAGAGGTTCCAGTGGACGTGCGGACGATACACTTATCAAATCGTCCGGTCGACCGCAGATTAAACACATCGACCGAAAATGTTCCAGAAAATTTGCGGACGACTCAAATTAAAACTTCCGGTCGACCGCAGATTAAATTTATCGACCGAAAATGTTCCCGAGTAACAAAAATCAAGGTGCGGACGATACTGCGGACGACGATCCGGTCGACCGCACATCTGTAGACCGTTACAAATATGCCTCTTTCGGACGCAACTTTTCATCTTCCAATCATCCCCACCTCTTCATTTATCAGCCGCAACTCTTCAAACTCTCATAACCCACGAACAATCCACCATAAATACACTTCATTTCTTCCCCAATTCATACATTCATCCTACATATCCTTGTTTGCTGCATTTGAAAACCCTAGAAATGGCAAAAACTCAAAGTGACAAGGGGAAAACACAAATGGTTCAAGATGTTCCAAAGAAGAAGAGAACCATGCAAGCTTCTTCTCAACTCTTCAGGAGCAAGCATCATGAGGATCGTTACAATGATTACCTCAAAAATCGCCAAGTAATTTCTGGGAGCACCATTGATAGGTATGAATTTCCCTTTGATAGAATTCTTACCTATATGGCTTGGCAAGGATGGGATAATATAATTGATCATGAAGAATCCTTGTATACTGATCTTGTATATCAGTTTTATGCTAATCTTGAAGAGGTATTAGAAAAGAAGGGAGAGATAACTATAAGGACTCTTTTTGTTTCAAGGGTCAATGGGATAGATATAAAATTTACTTCCATTGGTTTAGATGAAATCTTAGAGATACCTATAGATGGGATTGAGTATTTTAATACTCATCACAGAGTAAATCATAAGGATTTTTCTGCTGAGGGTTTTGAGAAGATCTTCACTAAAGGAAACTCTTTTGTAAACTTAGTCAAGAGAGAGGCCAATCTGTTTAGTTTTGAACATCGAATTCTTCATCATATGTGCACTAACATCTTCATCCCCACTGAAGGCCATAAGACTACTGTCACGTTTATGCATATGTTTCTTATGTATTTGTTGGTGAAGAGAATCCGGGTGGATTTTGGTTACATTATGGTACACCACATGATGGCTACCATTGAGAAGGGCAAAGGTGTTCCGAAAAGCTTACCCTATGGACGGTTATTAACCAAAGTTTTCCGCCATTTCAACGTCCCATTTCCAGAACTGAAGGGGACAAAACATGTGCCTAAGTTCAACTTTGCTTCTTTTAAAAGAATGCAAGCGTTATGTCTCAATGGTACATGGGATTTGAAGAAAAATATGACTTCGGAAGAGATCATTGTGGCAACAAAGGAGACAGCAAGGTTGATGGGAAAAGAACCACCGATAATTCTTCATGAAGACGACCTTTCTGGCGAAGGTGAAGACTCACAAGGAGTGAAAAGATCACTTCATCTAGATGAGGAAGAAGATGTTCCTCTTGAGGCTCCAGATTTGAAGAGGGCAAAAGGTAAAGAAAAAGTTGGAGAGGAAGATGTATCCACTCCAAAACCTGCCATTTGGGGTGCCCTGGAAGAAATCTCTTCTCAGATTGGCTCCATGTTTAGCACATTTGACAATCATTTCAAGACACTTCACTCCAAGATCGACGACCTGGCATCAAGGGTGGAGTACCATGGCATTGAGATCATCAACATCAAATTTCATCTAGAGGCACTACATGGCATTCAGGTTGACGTTTCTACACCACCACCTTCACATGATATGCCCCCGCCTGATGAGCAGCCTACTGGACCATCCTCTTCCACAGCAAAAGTTTATATGCGACGACCTAGGAGATAGTGTTTTTCTGCACTTATTGTACTTTTGTTTTATCCAGACAACTTATCTCTTGTTTGTATTCTTGACTCTATTTTTATATATTTTTCCCCATGATGACTCCTTGGTAGTTGAGGGATCTTATTGTTTAATTAACTTAGTTCTATCCTTTCTATCCATTCTTTTTGAATGATGACAAAAGGGGGAGAAAAACTACTGTTGATTGCAATATATAAATGTCGTGAAACTAACTTTTTTGTTTCAGGAATTTCTGAGATGAACTTAAATGCTCAAACTCATCAAAATCAAGAGAAAGGAGAAATAGCTCTAAAAGGTTAAGTATGGCTATCCTTGGTTTAAAGGTTATATATTTCTAAGTTTATGCTATATTGAGATTGAAGGAGAATGGGAATTGTGTGTTGGTGGCCGGGTTGGCCTTATGTGCGATTTTATGTGTTATCTCATCTCTTTTTGCATTGTTGAGTTTATGTTGCAAAATTTTTTTTATAAGAGTTATAAAGGAAACTCTGTCAAAATTTTTACAAAACCTAGCATATTGTAAGGGGGAGCATTTTTAATAATTTTATTACATATTATATAAACTCTTCCTTACTTTGAATCCTTGCACTTAATTGTTATATTCATCACATTGCATCAATATTTGTCATCATCAAAAAGGGGGAGATTGAAAGCCTTAAAGCTTTTAATATCTTAATTTTGATTAAATGACAAACATTGATAAGGACTAATGGCTTTATTGTATTAGTGATGATCTTTTAGGATTCATATATCTAATCCTTGCAAGATCAAAGTTTCAAATCTTCAGGAAAGAGCTTTTGATGTCAAGCCTTGAAGATAAGCGTTTCTGGATTAGATAGGATCTAGAGGTGTAGCTTTAATTCTTTATTTATCTTTGGTTATCTCTAGGTCTATCCCTTTGAGTAATGAGTTCTATAGGTTGCTCAATAAGAGTGAAATGATTTTCAAAATGCATTTCATTTAGATAAAACATGAGTTGGGTATTTGAAATAATTTTCAAAATACATGCACATACTTCAAAATTCATAAAATATAGTTTGCAAACTCTTAGAGTTGTTTGGGAACTTGTTCTGCATAGTTTTAATGCATTTGTGGTCGACCTGACAAAAGTGTGGACGACCACAAATCATGCGGTCGACCAGACTTCTCAGAGTATCGTCCGCAGGCTGTCCAGAGTTCTCTGGAACACTTGCGGATGATGGAGCGGTCGACCGGACTTCTGAGCTCATCGTCCGCAGGCTGTCCAGAGTTCTCTGGAACATTTGCGGATGATGGTACGGACGACCCTCTTGATTTGCGGTCGACCGCACTTCTCCTGAGTGGGATTCAAACAGCCATTTTTATGACCGTTGGTGCATACATATAAATACCCAATCGTTTAAACAACTCACATCAATTACTTTTTGAGCAAAAATCTGATCCTAACACTTCATAGAACCTCTGGAGATTATTTTGAAACCAAATCTTAACATTCATATTGTGAAATTCATCAAAGTGAGATTTATACAAAATCATTGGGGTTCTTGAGCAACTTACAAGAAAACATTACTCAAAGAGGTATTTATGCTTTACATTGATATATCTTCACATTAAGGTGATTTCATATATCAAACTCTTCTTATTCATATCTTGATTGATTTGTTCAAGGTTGCATTGAGCTTAAAACTCTAAGGGTTAGAGTGAGCCTTGAACCATAGAAAACTGTGTTTGTGTTAAGAGCTTCTTTTTCATTAATTGTTGTAATAGAGAAAGGTGTGAAGACAAGGTTATATTGTAAAACTCAAAGTGTTGAGTGAACCTTGGTTGGTTAAGAGGTTTATGTTGTAAAACCCTAAGGGAATTGGGTGAGCCTCTATTGTATTCTCTCTTACTATATTAGTGAAAGGTTTTGTGAAATCCTTGAGTAGATAGCTCAAGGTAGTGGATTAGGTTTTGTTGGATAAACCGAACCACTATAAATCTTTGTGTTCATTGCTTCTTTTCTTGAACTCATCTTTTCATACTTTGGTTGAACACCAAGTGTTTGATATTTGTTATCTTAGAAAGCTTGTTTAATTTAAATAAGGAAAAATCGGTTAAAACCTAATTCACCCCCCCCTCTTAGGTTTTTCAAAAACTTTAAGGCTTTCAATTTCCTTATTCCCGCTCACTGAGCTTTTAGCTCACCCCGTTTTACAAAACAATTTTAGGTTTGCAGGTTATAAAAGAAGATATCAAGTGAGGAACCAGCTAGAATAGTTACTTGTATCCCTTTTGGAAATTGTACTTATGAAATATCATGTAAAATGAGACTTGATCTCATATATGGATGTGCTATATTATGGGATAATGGATTAAAAGTTATTCATTTACTAATGTCAGTTTCTTCAAAGTACATGTTTCCCTTGCACATGTACCCCACCGTCCATGGTTAAGAGGATATGAGAGTTGGGACATGTCATTCCACCCATCATATTAGTTTTTACAAAAATTGTAGCCCAATTTCTAGAAGCTGGAACAGTCCAAATTTTGTTGAGAATGAAAAAGATTCGGCTACAGAGTAAAGTTCCAAGGAGTGAAATCCATACAAGGGAGTGAGGCGGAGATAAGAGATCCAAACAAGAAAGGGAGAATTTAGTTGGGAATATACAACACGCTAAAGGATATGGCATTAGCTTATAATGAAGCTAGTTTTCAAATGTGTGGTGCTAAGGCAACACTTAATTTTCATTATCAGACTCATCTAATTTTTTTCTTCTTTTTTTAAAGGAAATTATATTATAATAGAAGCCCATAGGGGAATGAAAATCCCGCATGGACCACAAGTACTCACCCAAATCAAGCAAAAACCTTCACTAGGATTCCCTCAGACAAAAAAAAAGTATACTAACTTAATTCTCATTACTCTACTAGTTCCAACAAGATTCAACCGACAAAAAGAGGCCAACTCTACATCAGAACAAGCACGCTCCAAAAAAAAAAAGTGGTAGCAACAAGGATATATAGGTAGGTACCCTTAGAAGAAGATGTGGGAATATGGGCCTACCCGTCGGGCTAGTCCACTTTGGCCTACCAAAAATATGGGTTGGGTTGTGAAAGCATAGGCCCAAATAACTAGTAAACTTTTAGCCTTGCCAGATTTGGCACATGACTCAAGTGGGCTTGGCCTGGTGGTCAAAAAGTCCCAACCCCTATTTTATTTTTTTCTTAAAAAATGATTAGGCTCAACCCCTATTGCCATGACATATTAAAAATAATCTATCAATCATTTTTTTATCACCAAATGAATTGCACAAAGTGAAACATCAAATTCCTATTCCTTCCAATATATATTAACCATATGAAATCAAATCAAAGCAAGCCAACATTTTCTTTCTTTTACCTCTCCAACACATTTTTTTCCCCAATGCCACGAGCCACCTGCAGCAGTATACTGATATATCTTATTGTTTATTTTTTCTTTTTTTTTTTAAAAAAGTTTGATTTTCCTTTTAAAAAATAATTATCTTTTAATGAACTAAAGTTTTGAATTTAAAAAATTATATATATTAATATTATTCAATTAAGATTCATAACACAATAGTAAATGATTATGTCTAAATATTATAATTTATAATGAGATCAAAATATAGTTTAATAGTTTTAACAATAGATGATAAAGTAAAAAATATTCAATCCAACACAACATTTAGTATATATGAGTTATATTTTTAAATAAGCAGAGTAAAATGATTTTATATTATGTAAAATTATAAATGACAAAATTTGGGTATTAAATCTAAGAGTAAAAATTGCAATGTAAATGAAAGAATGAAAATGTGGCTCGTTTTGGCCCACTTGACTTGTAGCCCACTTATCCCATTTGAACTATTTTGGCCATTTGGTTTGCGCCCCGTGGTGAACTGGGTTGGGCAACTAAAATAGAAGTCCATATAGAACCGAGCTAAACTAGCTCAACCCAATTTGCCCTGTAACCTTGCCAAGCTGGCCTGATTCCCATAACTTTTTAGAAGGTTGTTGGGACTTCTTCATATCTTTACCAAGAATTAATCCTATTCTTTAATGATTTGATCTACAAAATGATTTTTCTCAATTTACTAATACTAATATTTTCTTCTTGGTCTGCATTTGTGTTATCCTCTTCTACTCAAATCTCTCATTGTCTCCTTTTATTCTTCTTTTTGTGAGTTTGACGAAAATACCCTTGAAAATTTGCATGTGTGATGCATGTGACGCACTGTTGTTAGGACTTAAAGTCCATATTTGATTGACGTGCAACAAATTTGGAAAGTTGGAGAGCATGAACTTAGAAATAAATAATTTAAGGGCAAAAGCTAGATTTTTGAAAAGTTAAGGGACAAATTTTACCCTAAATGTAACCATGTTTAATTAAGATGATTGTATGCCATCATATTATGTGTCAGTCTCCTACAATTATTATTTCAACATCCTACAGTGATTTGATCAAATTTTTCACATCAGTGGTTTGGCCGAAAATGACAAATGTCATTGATTTTGATTTAATTCGAGTAAAACTTTCATAATTCTCTTGGGTTATGATCCTATTATGTTTACATATAGTTTGTTTGGTTGAATTCTTTAAGAAATTATTAAATTTGGAATTTTTTATCATGAAATTTCCTTGAAGTTCGAACCAACATTGAAGGACGGTTTGCTTAATGCCCGAAAGGATTGACCGGGTTGATATCTTGTATGCTCAGAAATTTTCAACCGGACACTACATATGGTAGCCCGGAACTTCCATCCGGTCATTAAACACTCACACTTTTGACCCTTCATTGCCTTCATAAATAACTGAAAATAATCAAAACAAACTTCTTCCAATCAATGGAGTGTTTGAATCCTAAATATGTGGGGTATTTACAGCTTTAGAATGGAATATGTAGTGACCACGTCTATTCCAAGATCTACATCTTGGAAGATCATGAGATTGCTGGACCCATCTTTGGGTTGTAGAAAATCTTATACGAAACTGAAACTCATATGTATATTCATCATTGAACGTTTTTTATTAAAAGAAAATATAATCTTTTGGTTCAAAAAAGTAAAATTTACATACATTTCTTCTTCGTTGGGCATCACATGTATCTTTATTTCGATACGAATTGTGTTCCATTGAAATATTTTTTTAATTGGTTAAGATACAAAAAAGATCTAGGAAGAATAATTTTAAAGAGAGTAATAGAAAAATATATTGATAAGGCAAAAAAGTCAAGAGTGTGCAGTATTGAATAAAAGATTGTGGTATATTTAACAACTCTCATTGTAAACTTAAGATCCACTATCCATATAATAGTTTTGAACCTAGGTGATTTTGACTAAATCTACAATAGGAAAACTGGAGCAGAATCCGGTAAAAATAACAAATAAATATTGTACATTTTTCTTCATAAACATTGCCATGTGTTCTTAGTCTGAGGCACTGCTTTAAATAGTTTACAGGTGATACTTCTCCAAAAATAGAACCGAGTTGAATGCACAACTATTTAAATAAGGGTACAATGTTTCTATTGCTGAATGCACGTAACTCGTTTACAACGAGGCTATGTTTTGTAGCTTCAGCAATTGAAGAAGAATTTGAAAACGAAACCAGTAACAATTCCTGGATCGATGGCAAGAAGTTCAAAATGCATTGCAGAAATGACAGCCAGAAGAAAATTATGGACATTACTGACAACTATGTTAATAAATGAATAAAACTAACCCTCTTTTCTATTTTGCTATCTTACATTTCTTGTAAATACTATTCTATGTTACACATCAAAATTGTGATGGATTCGTCAAAACGGCCATAGCTAGATGTCTAAGTTCAACTAGAAGGATCGTCTTCAGCTCTAAGCTAAGTAAAAGAAACTGCAGCCCAACTCCTGCATCTTCCCTTCCTCTATAGGACTCCTCATTTTCTCTGTAAGGGGGGCCGAGTACCTCATTAGGATTCTGATTCTTGGTCAATTTAGTGTCATTACTAGATCACCAACTATAAATTCTTTGAAGCACTGGGATGACAAGTTTGTGGTTCCAAAGCAAATCTATTTCATCAATCCAGTCTGGAATGCAATGTTTCAGACCATAGAGCAATCATTCACTAGCACTCTAACTGCACACCTAAAAGGGATACCATAGCAGAAGAATGCAGTGAAAACCAAGGGACTCTTATCAAGAATCAGGCCCAGCTATAATCAAAAAGCTGTATCCTAGGACAAGATTGCTGCAACAAATTTGCATTTGCTGGACACCAATCAATAAGGAAGAACATATGGTAATGCCACAATATCAGCTGATTCTAGGTACAGAGCTTTTGACCACACCTGTGGCTCCTCACTAACACCAAGAGAACCCACCTCAGCTTTCCTAGAGGGGAATTCTTTGCTGCCAGAAAGCCAGTCATTGTCAAGAACATCAGACCATTCATCCATCTCAGGAACTGAAACAACCTGGTTCAGATACTTTGAATCAGGATGGGGATGCTTCTTTGATACGTCAAGAATTTGATCAGAACCAATGGTTGTAGAAAGTGGCTTCTGTTTGGAAAGAGACAATGATTGAGGCTCTACCATACCATTTTTCCTATGCTCCCCTGCCTTAAGATTAGCAGCAAAACCTGGTATATCAGATGCAAAGGCACGTGGAGTTTGACTGGCATCCAACTTCCTCCCATTCTCCATCACAGGGTGATAAGCTGGCCTCTGTAACTTACTAGGCCTGATTTCATCATCTGCAAAGTAGTTCATATGAGCAATGGTAATTAGCCAACAGAAAATGATTATTTGAATTTTATATGCCCAGTGCGAACTTCTGAATCCAAGAAAAGAAAAAACTCACCATGAAATAAACCATTAATATCAACGTCTTTTCTCTTCTTGAGATTTCCCTCAGCATTAGCTTTATTGCTGTGTTCAGAGGAAAGACTGCAAGCTTCCTTATCAGTAGCACCAGTAAGGTTACTTCTGTTGACATCTTTCGAGTTGTCCGGTACATTTTTCTTCTGCTCACTTTTCTCCTTCGGCTTCTCTCCCTTTTTCCTCTCATTCCCTCTATCTTTGTGCTTCCCTTGGTCCTTTTTATCTGTGTCCTTATCCTTACAAATGACTACCCCTTTTTCTCTTTTTTCTTTAGTTTTCTCTTTCCCTTCCATCCTTCTCTCATCATTTTTCTCCACTGATGCAGGCATCCCAGAAACTTTGGTTTTGGCTGCTCCAGCAGGGTTCTGGACCAGTGAATGTCCAGTAAATCTAGTTTCTTCCCTATATCCTCGCCCATCAACCTTCCTGATATCAAATTGTCTATTCTTTCTCTTTCCATTCTCTTCACCTGAATTTCCAGGGTTTCTGACTGCAAATCTCTCTCTCTCATCATCCCTTCTTGGCTCAGCACCAGAAAGTCTCTCTGGTTGATTATAAGTAACCTTTCCTTGATCTCTAATCCTCCTGTCCAACTCCTGCACAAATTTTGATTCCTCAGTCTCCCTAGCAATAAAGTTGCTTTGAACAGGTTCTCCATTACGAACATGAAATTTAGCAGCACGATTATTTTCATCTAAGTAGTTATTCTTATTGTTTCCCTCCTTCAAGCCAAGTTTCTCCCCACTTTTTCCCTCAGCTAGACCAGCAACTTTGCTCACTTCAGATGTGCCACTTTTCTCTTTTTCTTTGCATCTATCCTTCTCCTTCTTCTCCTTCTCTTTATGCTTGTCTTTTTTATCCTTGTGCTTATCTTTTTTGTACTTTTTCTCCTTGTGTTTCCCCTCACTCCTCCCTTTGTCCCTCTTTTCTTTTCCTTCTCTCTTTTCTTTGTCTTTCTTTTCCTTCTTGTGTTTTTTCTCTTTCTGCCTCACCTGAAAAACAAAGATATGAGGATAGTATGATCAAAATCTGAAGTCAAGTTACACAGGTAAAAAAATATCCTATAAAAAAATGTGTGGAATTGTACAAAGTTTCACATATCCATATCAGAATTGACAATATTTAATGTATGCAGTGTATTGAATTATTAGAGCTAAAAGATGGAGAATAAACACACAAATGGAACAGAAAGTTACAGGAAAAAATTTGCTAAAAAAAAGTCAGTACCATGATTTTCCAAAGCAAAAGATGTTCAGATAAATAGAAATTCAACAAGATAGTAATCAATAAATAATTAGCACAAGTATGGTACCCAACATATAGGAAGTGCAGAGCTATCAAATAATTCAAACACTGAACACACAATCACCATGAAGGAACAGTATAGCATAGTCACAATAGCAAAAGTATTGTCAGAAGTTGAATAATTAACACAACACAAAAAATCATAATAATACGTAAACCCTGCCAAAAAAATAATAATAACATAAACGCTTGAACCCCACAGCTTTAACTTTTGGGGCAAATGAATAGCATAACTGATCCATTTAAACCATGAAAATTAAATAAACATATGAGAGAGCTGCACACACGAAGCTAGAGAGAGATGCTCTTAACCTAACTCTCCTGGCTAGGTGCTTCTCGGTTGGCCTGGATTATTTAGATTCTGGCTGTTCGCTACTACGTATGCTACTGTAATTACTTGTGTATGGAGGTTGGATGTGCATGGTGATTCCAGTTTTGGGAGATGTTCGTCTGGTCCGAGCTTGGTTCGTTCATGCTGAGGTTTTTCAGTTTTCTTGGAGATGGTTCACGTGTCTGTTCCTAGGCCTTTCAGGACCAGTCGCTTGAATTGTTCGTTTTCCAGTAAGTTCTTCTTCAACCTTGTTTCCTTTAATTGCTTTGCCCGGTTTATTTTCCTTTTGGTTACCCGGTGCTTGTGCTGGGCTACGCCTTTGTTTCTGTTTCTTGTGTCTTGGCCTTGTTCATTAGTTTCTTTTATTTCTTTCTTTTGGGGTGTTTGTTAGCTTAATCCGACTGGGTTGCTCCTTAATTCTTGTTCGGATTGCTTGTTTCTCCCTAGATTCCCGATTGTTGTTTGTCCTGGAACAGTCTTCTTCTTCGCCAGTTTTGCATAAAGTCCCTGTTTGATCTGTTTTTATTCCTGTTCCCAGTGAGCTTGTTGCTTCCCGCCTCTGGCTTCTAACTTTCTAGATTTCTTTATTCTGGGTGGCTGTTCTTTTTTATTCGTCCCATCCGGTGGGTGTCAGGAGGACCAAACTAGTGTTCCTCTGCACAACCCATTTGTCCCATAATGGTAAATAAAAAAAGGATATCCCCATTACCCATCCCGCCTGTCAGGGCCACACCTGGGCACCTTGTCACTAAACCCCCCTCTGGCCCATCCAGCCCCTTGTCCTGCCTAACATCTTTGCCTCCCCCTGCCATTGTGTTTGCCTCGCTGGCTACCCCCCTGTCGGATGACTAGCCGATGCCTTCGTCTGCGTCCCCTGCCCCTACAATTGACCAACCTTTACAACTTGAACCAAAGTCGAATTGAGCTAGTTTGGTGAAAGATAATAGAAACAAAGAAAATTGGGATCGTTTAGAAGTTGCAGTGACTGAAGAGAACCCGATCATTGAACACATTGTGGATTTGGAGGAAAAATGGGGCTATGGGTTTGTTGGTTATGTTAATGACAGATTTCCGGGTAAGAAAGCAATTGAAGAGTAGTGCTTTAAATGGAATATGGCATTTAATATCTTCATCCATTCCAGTGGATGGTTAGTTTTTAAATTCCATAATGCATGTGATCGAGACTTGGTTCTTCGTATCGGACCATATTTCATCTATGGCAAACCGTTACTTTTGAAGTATCTTACCTATGACTTCGACTATGGCAGTGAGGCCATCAGTTGTATGCCAGCTTGGGTGCAATTGCCTAATCTTCCATTCGGATGTTGGTCCAAGGAGGCACTAAGAATTATTGCTACCAAGATTGTAAAGCCTATTGCGATGGACTTGCTTAGGATGGGGGACAGTAGGAGCTTCTTTAGTGGCTGCAGTCAAGGAGTTCTCTAGGAGTGGCAAGCTTCATAAACAGCTCAACCACACAGTTGTTACCTTAATCCCTAAGGCTGCTTTTGCGTCTAAAGTTGGTGATTTTGGACCGATCTCATGTTGTAATGTGGTCTATAAAGTTATTGCAAAAATTTTGGCAACTAGTATGGGCGAAGGGATGCACTTGATTGTGGACAAAGCCCAAGCTGGCTTTGTAAAAGGAAGGGCTATGCAAGACAACATTTTCATTGCACAAGAATTGTTAAGGGGCTAATAGGAAGAGATCATCGCCTAGATGCTTGCTTAAGATAGATCTTCGTAAGGCCTATGACCGGTCGACTGGAACTTCCTACACCAAGTGCTCTTAGGCTTACAATTCCTGGGAGTTTTCATTGAGTGGATCATGGAGTGTGTGACTTCTACCTCATATTCCATCTTCGTTAATGGGCAGCTACATGGTTTTTTCAAAGGTAAGAAAGGCCTAAGACAGGGGAATCCCCTATCCCCGTTCCTTTTTGTTCTTTGCCTTAAGTACTTATCACGGAGCATCAATCTGGCCACTAGCTCTCCAGATTATAACTACTACCCGCGATGCCAAAATCTGAATATCTTGCACTTGGCCTTTGCGGACAACCTTATGTTTTTTGTTCGAGGAGATGTCATCTCGGTAAAGATCATCATGGACTGCCTTGGTTCCTTCTCATCTGCTTCAGGGCTGCATATTAACAAAGATAAGTCAGACCTATTTTGCTGAGGGGTGGAACAGGCGGATTTGCTTAGTATCCTAGATGTCACTGGTTTCAAAGTTGGAACTATGCCATTTAGATACCTTGGCATACCCTTGATGGCTGGGAATTTGAAAGTTGGACATTACCAACCTTTTATTACTAGTGTATCCGCTACACTTCATAAATGGAACGCATCGTCCTTCACCTATGCGGCAGATTGGAACTGAGTGCTACAAAGAGCGGAGAGTTTCTGGCTATCTATATTCCCTATTCCGAAAGCAGTCCTTCATCAATTTGTGTCATTATGCCGGAATTTCTTATGGAACAGCAAGCATGCTTAGTTGCTTGGAATGCTATTACACTGCCTAAGGAGGAGGGTGGTCTCAGGCTTCGGGATCCTGTCACTTGGAACCTCAGCCTCATGACCAAGGTGCTCTGGGATATACATAGGAACAAGGACTCATTATGGGTACAATGGGTACACACGGAATTTCTTAAAGGTGAATCTATTTGGACAATGAACAGTCACGCTGCTCACTCACCACTTCTCAAGCGAATTCTCATGGTCCGGAGTATTATTTGTAAGGGTAAAGGTTTGGATAACACCGGAGGTACACTCCTGGAAACTTGGGTGAAGGCTGGCGTATTTTCAACTTCATGCGCGTATCAATTTTTCAGACACAAGGACAACAAGAACAGTGGAGCATGGCTGATTTGGAATAATGCAATGACACCAAAACACTCTTTTATCCTTTGGTTAGCCAACCAGGATAGATTGGCAACAAGAGCTAGACTGAAGCTCCCGATCCTGGATAGACTCTGCCCTTTCTGCCGGGGTGCAGAAGAAAACTCCAGGCACCTTTTCTTCACTTGCCCGATCAGTGCCGGGTGGTTGATTATAAAGCAATGGTTCCTTTGTTACACCCAAGGACTTGTTACACCCAATATCTTTTGCAAGATTCATGAGGACTTGGTGACGAGCAGGATTTAAAAAAGTAGATTTAGCTACATCAAGATCAAATGAGAAATGCACTTTCTAGTTGCACCAGAACCAAATTTTACGCAAGCTACAAGGAAGACCAAGTGGCACCCGGAGTTAAGTAGTATCAGACTGGTCTGGATTGTGAGATATGGATCTGAAGAAGATATCCAGATTTTGAAGGAACAAGATGTTGCAATCATACGTTTCATTTGACAGTGGATTTGCAGGCTATGAGAGATGATTTACAAATATGCCAATGTAAAAACACTTACGAGTTTACTAATTGAAGCAAGAACCAATAATGCACACTGGAAAATTCACCAGAAGAAAAAGGATTTTCACATGATCAGCTCCAACAAAGAGAAACCCAGAATTTATAGATGAAGACAGAGAAGAGACGAGGACCTCACAAGAATGGAAATGCAATACTTTGGGGCTTGCACAGAGCATCATATTGGTTATTTACTAGTCACCCCTCGGATATAGCAGTACACATATCAAAATTGAATATCCACACTGCAATTTTGAAATGACTCCAAAAATAAACGTTCCGCAACTAACCTCCTTATTTAATTCAAGGGGGATGAATCCCACTAATAAATGGGTTCAACCATTACCCACTTTAATTAACAAGAGATAAGGCTATGGTAATATCTAAACTATAGTCAAAGGCTTGGGGAAATGAAGAAAAATTATCATATTGAATGTTAGCATGTGTATCGTATTTGGTTATTTACTATAGTCACCCTCAAAACCTAGTAGGACCCCTCAAAACCTAGTAGGACATGCAAGCAAAATTGAACATCCACACTTCAACCTTGAAATGTCTCAAAAAATTATTTTTCCACCAAAAACCTCCTTAATTTAATCTAAGAAAAAGAACCTAACTAATAAATGGGTCCCAACAATAATCCCTTTAAGTAATAGAGATTAATAAAGGTAAGATGGTGACTCATCCATAGTCAAAATACCATATTACATCATATTTGATTATGTTACTAAATAACCCACCGTAACACACACTAAGGAATTAAGACATCTCCAAAAGTGAACGTTGCACCAGTAACCTTCATAATTTAATTTAAAGGTATGAGTCCCAATGAGTCTCAGCATGAAGGGTACACAGAAATTTCAAAAGCTGTAAAGATTAAGTTAGAATCATTTAAAATCTTCTCTCAAGTCATTGATCTTGAGACGTACAAGATCTATTAAGATCTATCACCTGAGCTAAAATATTTCTAACTAGTCACAAGGGGTTGCTAACAAAAAGAATGAGGATCAAGCAAATCCTCTTCACGTAGAACCACAAGACATTAAAGATCTTGTCTAAAAACAAATCTAGGCATGAAACCCAATGCGTACCACCATAAAGGTTACATGTAGAAATTTTAATCCTAGCACATTCAAGGACCCCAAAGGAATGGAAACGCAACTCATGTGCTCAAAACTACATAGTAATTTTAACCTCAAAATTGAATGTTAATGCGACTCAGTAGCAAAATTGAATACCCACACTCAATTTTGAAACAACTCCAAACAATGAATATCCACAACAAACCTCAATTTAATTCGGGGCGATGAATCTCACTAATAAATGGGCCCCACCACTAACCCCTTTAATTATATATGAGATAAAGGTATGGTAATACCTATATTGTAGTCAAAGGCATGCAACTCATGGGCTCAAAACTACATAGTAATTTTAACCTCAAAGGAGTCAAGCACTCTACCAGAACAGAAATACGACTCATAGTTATACAAGAAATTACTTGGCAACAATTGTTGCCTTGTTGAAGGACCATGGTAAAAGGGGAACACGACTAGCTAACCTAGTTGCATCCACAGACAACTACTTGGCAACTATCATTGACTTGCTAAACCCTACAGTTACAAAAACGTAAGTTATAAACCTAGCAATAGCATCATCAAAATGAATATTCCAAGTTAATAGTAACTTAGCCCACATTCTAGAAGTGACTTCCACTGGTCATTGACTTGCTAAACAGACAATTACAAAAATGCAACTTATAGACCTAGCAATAGCATCACCAAAAATGAATATCCTAAGTTAACAATAATAACTCAGCCCGCATTCCATGTTCACGATGCAGTACACCAGCAGTCCCATACACCCACCACAAGCACAAACAAATGACTCAACGACCTAAGTACAACAACGATCAACTACTTGGCAATTGTAACTCCCTTGCGAGAAGAGAAATACGTACGAAATCTCATATCACCCACAAACAATGACCTAGCAATTGCAACCACCACCAACCCCCTCCCCTGGCAGCACAAGTCAATCATAAGCCTAAGAACACCCATGAGTAACTTGACAACTATCATCATCTTGCAATCCCAAAAATGTGAACCACATACCTGAATGTGTATGTCAACAATAATTACTTAGACCAACGTTCAAAATGTTGTAGGATGGAAATACAACTCATGGACCTAGTGATGCCTATAGGCAACTTCTACTATCCCAAAGCCCCCATTCATGAAAATGCAACACATGGACCTAGCAGCATTTTTATCAAATGTATACAGAAAGTTAACAATAATTACATGGGCCAATATTCTAGAATGCAACTCAAGGGCAGCAATTCTAGCGACTACATCACACATACCACCACTTGCCAAAATAGGTATCTCTTCTAGTCACCAACAAATACTTAGACTCGTAGTTATATTCAAGTTTATAAATATTTAAACTCTCAATGTGGGATGTTTTTTGAAGCATTACAAGATTATCCAGTAGAAACATGTTTTCTTTAAGTTTATGTCAAATGCAGAGATACCAATTACATCCAGAGATAAATTTACCCTTACCCTAGAAGAGGCAAAATATAAGCATCCCAACCAATTGAAGAATGTGGAATCAATAACCTAAGCATGCTAATTACAATACAAAGATTAACAGTCTTGCCCAACACCTTGCAGAATGTGGTAGAGTATATCTAAAGGAGCCATTATGCAAACAACAATGAACATTTGATAAACCAACGGTACAAAAGCCAAATATCATGAATCTCCAATTGCATTGCTATGACCAAATCAGAAAACAAGTATATTTGTATGTGCTTGCCTATAATTATATGTGCAAATATATACTCTTTTTCACCTTAGTTTTCTCACTATTAAACTGGAAATTAACTACCCTATCTTTCACTCTCGAAAGTCTCAAAGCCCACCAATTAATAAGATTCTTTTCCTCTCCTAAGAAATAAAAAATAAAAAAAGAATAATCACTACCTTGGTGACTTTCCCTATATCTAGAAGAATTCAATAACTCGGTAAATATTCTTAATTCTCATACTTTCTTTTGAAAGATAAAATGCTAAATTGGTTTGATAACACTTCTTAAACATTAATTTTGGATGCTCTAAAGTTGACAGTTAAAGAAAAGTTTTTGTCCACTCAAATTTGCAGCAGAAATTGCTACAAGTCAGAAAGTAAAGACAGATTACAGAAGTCTTATATGAGCTTTCTTCTTTTAACTGAAAGACAACAATTCAAAAAAGGTCACTGATTTCCTAATATAATTTAGTACAGTTTGAGTCTCCTCCTCCCTTGATTCCCTTTACTTAAAGAACAGCACTTTCCTCTATCCTTGTAATCTAAAGGTCCAAAACATTCTCTTGAAGGTTATTCTAGATATTTGAATCTGCCAAGTAGTATAAAATCCAATACAGAAAAACTAGACTCTTACCTTCTCCAACATGTAAAATGTTCTCTCTCCTTGTCTAGAAGAATTTGTCCTCTTGACAAAGCTCAACAGCCCAAAAAAAGTAATAAGAACCCAATCAATTCTGCCTTATAAGGTGATTTGCAGCTTAACAATTCCAGTTTGCCACATTATCAAGTATGTTCTTTCTTTCCTTTTTTTCCTGATTGGAAAAAGGATCAAATACATTAGTAATGAGCAAAAGCTGTACAAAGTTTACAAACAGTTAGACTATCTCAAGTCATTGGTCTTGAGAGAGAATAAGATTTATCACCTAAGTTAAAATGTGCCTAGCAATCCCTACGGTTCTATGAGCAAAAGAATGTTATTCGAATAAATCCCTATTAGGATACAACCCAACACATGAATGGTCTGCCTAAAACCAAATCTCCAATGTCTATTAGTTGTCAGCTTAATACCTTGTTCCTCAAGTTAAAAGCCACCCATTCATGTGAGGTGGTACTACCCCAAAAGTCTGTACAAGGGTTATGTGGAAGAAGATATGACCAAACAGCTCACACCATACTGCAGTCACGAACTACGTGCAAAGAGTCTTCACACCCATGTCCACACCTTCCACATTTTGTTGTATCAATAATATGCCTTTCCCACAGAAGGTGATTGGTTTTTAGTCAGCCATGGCACAGCATCCATAAAGTTAATGAAGCCCGAGAAGGTCCAGAGAATTTTCATAGTATGGTAGCAAATAAAGTATGTTCACACAATGACACGAGGTAATTTGGTCTAATTTCCACTGAAATAAAAGGTACAACTTCTGAAAACATGCCTCCAGCAACAAATTTATACACAAGCAAAAACCAGGAAAACCCCAAACACTGGCTTCAGTATCGAACATCTAAGAACCTCTTCTTGTACTCCCTTTGCACTTTCTACAAAAATGAAGCCTAACCTCTTAAAAGTGTTAAACCCCATATGCAGAAATATAACAATTGGATAAGCCATGAATAAAGAACAGCTTAGAAGTGAGCTTCTAATTCTACCATAAGAGGGCAATCACAGATAATTAAATAGTCACTATTTTCATAGGAATTTGTGACAGCAACAGATATCGTTCATCCAGCACAGAATTAAGGATATGAAGAATATCAACAGATATCACAGAACAAACAGCTATTTTAACTATCAATTATACAATTCCTTAAAATTTTGAAATGGCCAGATAGCAATCCTCTAGGAAGAAGAATTGGACATAGCTACCTTTTAAACACAAAAAAAATTAAAAATAAAAACAAAAACTTTGCTAGTCCAGTTTGCATAAAGAAAATGCATAGATTACCCTGGATTATCTGGTGGTGACCATGGTTATCGCAGTTAGATTACCCCAATTTCACAGGCAGATTCCTAGCTTATTAGCTTTTCTTTTGGTCCTAAAGAAGAATTACATAAACACCACTTATGAAGATCCACATGAACACATGATAAAATAAATAAATAAAAACCGAAAACTCCGACATGTTCATAGCTAAAAACTTCTGTTTCCAAATGCAACCATGTACAGTATGTTATATTAGTAGATCCTGCCAAACAGCAAACACTAGTCTTACTTAGCCACATTTCTTAAATGATAGAATATTTGTCACCATACTTAAACAAATACCAAATTCCATGAATAGAAAAGTCTGATGCATCAAAACTAAATTTTATAACAAAACTGCAGATGGATATTAAGCTAGGGTTAAAATAATACTTTAAAAGAAGAACATAGAACATGGAACATGTATGACTAGTCGCTAGTGTGCCACTTAATCAAAAACTTAAAGGGAGAAGCAGATCAAGTGCAGATGCTAATATTTTTGAATTACGGGAAAGATATAATAATCTAAGTAGAACTTTATATTGAATTGAATATCATGTTGTCATACACCAAAATATGGTAGCATGAATCCAATTAGGAATAGGTGAGCCCATACATACTCCATATATAGTTTAACTAATTCAATCTCTCTATCCTAAACCAGGGAGCTCTCCATTACTATATTTATGGCTCAAAACTAAAACTAAACAAGTCAGGAAATAGTATTGAAACTACAAAGCACTACCACGGACTTTTATACGCGCAATAAGTCTTTCCTCTCAGTTGTTGGAATATTGAGAAAATGGAGAGTCTCACAGGTTAGTCAGTCACTGAGATATACATGAGCAAAAGAAGGGGTTTATATGTTTATAAAAACTGCAAAGAGGCAGTGAATCCTAGGAAAGCCAATATACAAAGACAAACCTTGAGAGTTTCTAGTGAATCCTACCGTGTATTTGAATGAAGGCAAAAAAAAGAGGATTTTCATTTTAATCCAAGTTTCAAAAAATCTTGATAAGAAAATCCTTGATTGAATATCCTAACGGATTGATTTTCAAATTTCTTGGTTTTTAACAGGGGCTTTTTAACAGGCTCTTTTAAAGCCCTCAAATCCCTCATTTAAAAACCACCTAAATAGGTGCTTTTTACCAAATTTCACTATTCAAATGGGATAAACAATCTTAATCTCTTTTTACAACTTTTAATTTTTTCAAAAAGTTTTAAACAAATAATTTTGAACTTTTGAAATTTATCTTTCTAAATTGCTTCATTTTCAAATGCGTAAGGAACTTGAAAATACCTCATCCAAACACTCATATAGTCCATGAGACTTCTATCCATAGGTTTGCTTGTCCTCAACATGACCATCTTCTTCAGAATTTTAAAATGAATAATTAATAAATCAACAATCTGGACTCAAATTTAGAAGCCTAAACCTGACAGCATTTATAGGTGATGAAGTTATGTTGTTTCTCAAACCCTTAGATAAAGTAGCTATGTTCATGATAATTATTTTCGAATAAAATTTATTCATTTTTAACCATAATTGCATCGTTCTTCCTGGGATCTAGTCTAAACCCTCACCGAAGCCAAAAGAACCTCGATGTAGGAAGTAGCTTATAGGTCAAAATGCAAGCCAATACACAAATTAAACACAATTTCATTAAAAAAAATGTGAAGTAAATGATACTATTTTCTACAAGAAATTGAGGTACTCAGACAGAAACCAGGAGATAATTAATGAATAGCTGATTGGCATTCATATCTTCATTTAAAAGAATGCAATTCTCAAAATAGCAACAAAGTAGTTCTATATGCCATTTACATGACTCCTCAATCTTCATTGACCAAAAGTAGCAAAGTTTGTCATGTAAATCAAGATACCTATTCTATAGCATCCATAATAAATTGATAAGTATATAACTAGTAATTGAATAAAATAATTAGGCCAAATAATAGTGACAAAGTGCCAGAGGCAAAGTAATACTTGATATAGAGCAGAGAGAATCAGTTAATCATTTAAAATGCCAGTGACACAGTGCCACAATTGAAAACCAATAAGAGACTTAACTAGTGCAGGACTAAGATTTAATTGGTATGCACCTGTCTTTAACAGCATCTTTAAACAAAAGCAGCAGATTTCATAATAAAATCCAGAAAGTTGAAACCCTAAGAAAGATACTGCTCTGCAGCATGTACTATGCACGCAAATGTTTCATGAACAAGTATATACCATTTGTTCAACCAATACCACCTGAGTGATTTGCTATGCCTATATCCTATTATTGATTATATTCATTCGTTCATTTGTTTTCTGAGAATCTTTCACATACCTTCTAGTGTAACGGAAAAATTATAACCATTAGTCTAATTTATGTAACTCATCAAAAGCCGCAGAAGTACCATTCAAAAGCCACAAAAATAAACAGTTGTTATCAAATCAAGGAAGCCTTTTTAAGTGTTATCAAATTTTCTCCACAATTTAGTGACTGTTTAACGATTTTTCTTGTACAACAGTTGCTTAATCCTTTGTTGATTTTATGTACATTTTTCTGACATAAGTAAAGATCAGTCTCCCTCTAGTTTATTGTTTTTCACTAGTCTGTGAAATTAATGGACCGGATTTTACAGGTGCAAATATGGGCTGTTGACGATGAGGATGGGTTGAGAAGGATTTTTGAGAACTTGGCACTCAGTCAATATCAAATTAATTTCTCATCAAGAGGGCTTATTTATATAGAGAAGTTGAACTTGAAGAATTCTTAATCTGGTCATTCAATTGTTTCCAACTAAGCCCCTCATCAAGAAGTAAACCATTCTTTTCTTTTCTTTTTTCCTCACAAGCTTTCGCCTACTAGATCAGGGGAAAGACACTTCCTACTCCAAAAACATATTACATATTCAGCACTTCAAATTACTAAACTGTGGTCTGCACAAACTTAAACCAACAAAAAAACCACTCTCAATCCAGAAGGAAGACTCTCATTAGTTGAAAGGAAGAACAATAGATGGTTAAGTTTGGAAGCAATACGTTGGAAAAAACAAGAAGAAGTCCATGTCTCATTTGCAGGATAATGATGTCCTTTGAACAAAAGCTTCTCTATTCAATCTTAGTCTAGAAATTTTAAGAACTCACGCTGGAAATTAGGACAAAAACCTAAACTTCTTTAAAAATCCAATAGAGATCTCCGTGAGGAAGGGACTGTAATGGCCCTATACATGTTTACTTTCATTTAGATTTTTTATTTAAAATATTTTTTACAATTATATATTTAAAGAAGAAAAGAAAACCACAATAGCATCAGCATAAAGACCTATTCTGATGATTAACATACGAGACCAAGATGGGTGGTTCAGCAAATTCCCTACAGTATGTCCCATAGGCATTCCATAGTAGACAGAAATTCTGATAATGGTGAAAGGTTCACAAGTCATAGCAAAGAAAATGTGCACAAATAAACAATTTCATAACAATGGAAAACTGTAATCAACAGAAATTAGATTTCCAATTTCTTCCAGTGCTAGACAAAACACACTTATCAGTGATCCCTCAGCACTAGACAAAAAAGACTTATCTGTGACCAAAAAAAAAAAGGATGAGTTAAATGAGTTCACGAAGTGGATTAATGCAGTCAAGCATTAAGGCACTAAAAGCTTTCAACGAAATCTAATTTCATGACTTCAACATATTTTGAAGTTCTGAATACACATATGCATGCCAACACAAGCAAATCCATTATATTATCTCAACAGAGAAGTAAATGGACAATGCACAAAAAAGATCCTTAAGGAAATAGGAAAAGCTACAAAATCCAGCACTTTCCATTAGAGTGGGTTATGCTGTCTATGCAACATTTTGAGATTGGGGTGGCTGTGGGAGGGGGAGGTTGAGAAACAAAACCGCCATATAAGAGGTCTATGCAGGAAACCAAGAATGTCGTAGGTCATCGCAAATCCAAAAGTACCATATTTCTGACACTATCTAATACTTTGAAACTGGCCGTATGAGATATTTTTAAATGGAATAATTCATGAGATATAAGAAGCAGGAATGGAAAAACCCCACCTCTTTTAGTACATTGGAATCTTCTGGTATAGGCTTCTTATTATATCCTGGTGGTGGAAATGGAAAGCAGCGAGACATTGCAGAAAATTTCTCGATAGGCAAAATAATAACTTTTGAGAAAACAATACACTTCAGCTACTTCCCAAAAGCAGTGTTCCAATAAGGGAACGGACCAGCAACTATACTCCTGTCCATGCACCATGACACCACTACATTCATTTCAGGTGTCAGTATTCCTCCATGATCTCTGCTTTCTCACTCCAGTGTCTTCAATCCCAAATTCAATACCGTGGCTTTAACCTTATTTCTCCAAGTGCATACACACAATCAACAGGCTTATCCCAAAATCAATCAACTTGAAGGTCACAACTAACCAAATATAAGCAAATATTTGACACGTGTTACCACAGATGTAAAACAGCAACGGTTTTAATACACTACACGCAAAGGAGCTATATGAAGTTGAATGTCTGTTTGCTCGAAAAATAGAATAATTTAGGTCCACCGCTACCCGTTACCGTGATTCTCCACTCTTATACGAGCAAAATAGATAGAAGGGCGTAAACTTTATTCAAATACAGAGCTTACAATAACACAGCACTGAGACGAATAATATAGGTCTATTGAATGCTGCCAGTAGACACCCTCAGAGGCAAAAGCTTTTAAAGAAAAAAGATCTATGTTGATCCAAATGGTTTCTTCAGAAATGAAAATTTGCCAATGCAATCTGATCTTCCAAGTAGTCTGTTAGGCCAATACTTATGAAACATCACCTCCACTTTATTACCAAAACCCGATGTCAAAACCAGCCCCCACGGAATCAAACCAAAAGAAAATAGCAAAGACTACCAAAAACCTCAGAACTTAATTTCACCGAAAGACCCTGAAAATTTCCCCGCTTTGCTTTTTCTTTTCAATTTCTTCCACCTCCTACCCAGAATTCTACTTGTATCTACAGTCTTCCTCCATGTCCAGGAGTTGTTTTACCGATTTCCAACACTTCCAAATCCAGCGGCCAATTCTCAAAGTCGAATCTCAAACTGAATTAATCAGAGCTCACTCCCATTACCAAGTGATCGGCGACTTCAAATTGCCCAATAAAGCAACTAAAGAAAACCCAAATTTCCAGCGGCACACCAATTCAAGCCTGCCCGGTGATGATCAAAACCCTAATCTCAGCTGAAAACTTCGGAGCAACCGATCGGATGAATAAGCCCTATAAAATTCCACAAGAAATACTCAGTAACAAGATTAAACATCAAATAAACCTAAGTCCAATTACTATAAAATCCCTTTGGCACAAGATATAAACTTAAGGAATTGACACCCTTTCACCCAAAAAATAATAATAATTCCTTCTTTAACAAAGTCAATTTGTGCTCAACAATGATCAAAATGTCTTTTGAATAACTCAAATTCCAATTAACTTCCTCTTCTCTTACATTTATCACACCATTTCCGTTTCTTCTTTCATCATTTCATGATTATTTACCTTCTAGGAAGTGAAGACTTTTCATATAAAAGAAAACCAATCCAATAACATCAATCCCACACCAGAACTCACTACCCGGATAAGAATCTCACTGTTTCCTCTTCTGGCTTTGCTCACATAAGCATTTCAGTGAAAAATGTAAAGAACAAGAGGGTTAATCTGTGCTGCTTGTTTTTTTTATGGGTTCGGGGATTACACGCAAAATAAAAAGGTAAAAATAGATAGAGGTCGAGAGCCTACACAGAGAGCTGTGTTGGTGGCATGGTGGGCAGGGGTGGAGGGACGCAATGGCGAATTTCCCCACAAAAAAAATGGTGAAAAGAAAAATGCGAGAGTTGATAGGAAATGGGAATTCCACTCTCGCTACAAAGTGCGTTTCACGAACGCAGCTATTCATATGGATAATTGAGTTTTTTTTTTTTTTTTTGGTTTTTTTGGGAAACTAATGTATAATTGAGATTAAATCACCAAAATGTTCTAGAGTTTTTGTAGCTTTTCATGTGTTGGAGTTTTGGTGGGTTTTCTTCTTTATATTTATTTTTAGATAAATGCAATATGAGTTTTAAATTTACATTGTTTCTCATATGTTTAAGTGTCAATATTTTATTTTTTCATAAAAGAAAATAAATATTATTACCTTTACTAAGTAGATATAATGAAATCATTATCATCTTTCTTCTTCTTTTTTAAAAATTTGCAATAAAATTATTAAATATTAAAATATTTGTTGTCCTAATTTTCAATTCTTTAATAAACTTTATCTAAATTTTCAAACACTAAACTCATCCAATTTAACATCTTCAAACTTTCTTTCTTTTTTTTCTTTAAACAAATCCCTAAACTTTTTATATTATCTTTCTTATACTAATTAAGTTTTAAATTTTATATGTTATTGTTTTTTACATTATAACCATATTTCTTTAATTTTAAAACAAAAAAAATTAATGTAAATGAATAAGGAAAACAAATTGTCCCTTTTTTAACCCACATGGGATGTTTGACCCATTTGGCTTGAGGCTCATTTTGTCTCGTGTTGGCCTACAACCTAGGGTACGTTGGATTGGGTAATTGATGTACTCATATATTAATTATTTAATGATTATATTCTATTAAAAAATTAGTTAATTGTATTATTTAATAATTATATTTCACATTTTCCTTTTCTATTTATTTGTTTGTAAGTTTTTTAATTCATTTTGGAGATAAAAACAGGAAAAAGACATGTTGGAGAAATAAAAAAGAAAAATTTATGTCAGTTGATGATGTGGTGCAATCAGAAAATGACACGTGATAAAATAGACATTCGTCAGCATTCCCCAAAATGCCGTCTTTTTGGGTTGAAGAAAATAAAAAAAAATCAAAACTTGATAATGTATTACGTTCTCAATGGAAGATAGCCATGCTAAATGGCACTTCCGGAAGCCGCGACACAACCCAATAAGAACATCACTCGTGGTGTCGCATGGGGAATGATGGCCACTAGTCGAAATTTTCAAGATTTTGGGATGTGAAATTACCATTTTGCCCCTAATTTTTGTATCTATAAATAGCAAGCTTATTTTTATCATTTATACAGCAATTTAGCACCAATCTTCTCCATTTATTTTGTAATTTCTTTCTTTTATTATTATCTTCATATTAATATAGTTTCCAAAATTTTTAGAATAATTTTTCAAGTGTTTTATAATATTTAGAAAAGAAATTATGTCCGAATAATTTCAATATTATAGGGAGTTTTATCTCTTAATTTCTCTTTCCAATATTTATAAATTCCATCTTATATTTATTAAATATGTATTGTGATTAATTTTCTTTTGTTAGCAAGGATTATTAATCTTGTATTAATTATTCAAGTAGCATATACTAATTTAATTGAGTTGTAGTTCTTGACTTAATTAAATTAATAACGGAATTATATAATTTAAATTGTATATAATTAAGTTGATTGTTATATACAATTCAATGTTGGTGATGTCTTATTTACTTAATGCAATTTGATTAAACATCCTATACACGCTAGTTGGTACTGGTGTTTAATTAAATTAGAGATTAATTTAATTAATCTGTTTAAATTGATCGGGATTAATCTAATGTGTAAGGATAGAAATTTGTTTTATCGGGATTATAAAACAAATTACTTAATAATGCTTTTATCTATGATTAATCCCATGAAAAATATAACTTGATACTAGTTCCTTACTAACTCTTTTTTATATCATTTGTATTTCAAATTCCTTTTTAATTCTATTTACAAATTCAAAAACCTCAAAAATATTTATTTTAATTATTGTTATTTTCATGTTCTCAAAATATACAAAACTCCCAAAACATTTTCCGATTAATTGTTTTAATTTAAGAGAGGGCCAATCTATGTAGATTCGATCCCTACTTTCCCTATCTACATAGGAATTGTTATGTTTAAATTTGAGAGTTATACGACAGGCTTCGTCAAATTTTGGCGTTGTTTCCAGGGATTTGTTTTAATTTCTTCTATTAAAATTATTAATTTTTTATTTTGTTACAGATTTCATTTCTTTGGTGATATTGAGATACAAATTTCATTCATTTGATGACGCCAGACAATACATTCATTGATGTATGTACTTAAGAAGTGGTAAGATCATAGGGGAAGAACAAGAGAGTAAAACGCTAGCTGAGATAAGAAAACAAAGCTACGAATCTTGAAGAAGCTAAAACAGAAAATCAATCGGATACCCAACTTATTTCTAGCGATATTCTTCCTGGTTATCTTTTCTTAATATGGTTTTGAATCAAAAATTTCTTAAAGAACTCACTACTCTTGACGAAGCTTGTCGTATGACTCTCAAATTTAAACCTAACAATTTCTATGTAGATAGGGAAAATAGAAATAGAATCCACAGAGATTTTTCAACTCTTAAATTAAAATCATTAATCGGAAAAGGTTTTAGGGGGTTTTTGGATTTTTTAATAGAATTAAAAAGGAATTTATAATACAAATGATATAAAAAGGCATTAGCAAGGAACTAGTATCAAGTTATATTTTTCATGGGATTAATCATAGATAAATACATTATTAAGTAATTGGTTTTAGAATCCCAATCAACTAAGACAAATTTCTATCCTTACAAATTAGATTAATCCCGATCAGCTCAGACAGATTAATCTCTAATTTAATTAAACACCACTACCAATCAGCGTGCATATGATACTCAATCAAATTGCATTAACTAAATAAGGCATCACCAACATTAAATTGTATATAACGATCAACTTAATTATATACAATTTAAATTATATAATTCCGTTACTAATTTAATTCAGTCAAGAGTTGCAACTCAATTAAACTAGTACATACTATTTGAATCATTAATACAAGATTAATAATCCTAGCTATATAATCACATTCATTAAATAGATTGTTAATCCAATTTGAAAAACCTAAGAGGGGGTGAATTAGGTTTTTATCCAATTTTTCAACCTAATTCAATAAAACACCTATTTGACAACAAATATCAAATATTTGGTGTACTAGTTGTGTGAGTAAAAATGTGTTCAAAGAAAATGTAGAATGTAGAGCAATGAATACAATGATTTATAGTGGTTCGGTTTATCCAACAAAACCTAATCCACTACCTTGAGTTACCTACTCAAGGATTTTACCAAATTACTTCACTAATAAAAAAAATGAGATTACAAAAAAAAGCTCACTCAATTCACTGTAGGGTTTTACAAATAATCTCTCAACCAATTAAGGCTCACTCAACCTTTGAATTTTACAACATAACCTTGATTATACAGTAATTTCACCACTCTCCTTAGTGAATCATAACAAAACAATTCAATTCAAGGTTCACCCAAAGGTTTTACAAACAAACCTTGAAAACAAAACAACCTACACAAGGCTCACCCTAACACTTAGGGTTTTATGCTACTTGCAACCTTGATACAATTATATTTAATAATAAGAGATAAATAGTTTGATAGATATCACCTTAACGTGAAGATATATCAATTTGAATCATAAACACCTCATTGAGTAATATGTTCCTCTAGATTACTGATGTACACATAAATTAACTGATTTTTATACTACTTAATGACTATATTTTGTTTAAAAATCGGTTAATTGTGTCATTTAATTGATATATTTCACATTTCCTTTCTATTTCTTTGTTTATAAGTTTTTCAGTGTATTTTAGTATATTTTGGAGATAAAAAGAAGAAGAAGAAGAAGTGAAGATGCAAAAAAAAAAAAAAAAAAAAAAAAAAATCGATGAACAGTAACTCCGGTGAACAGTACCACCGTCGATGATGACATCACTGCTTACATCATGAACAGTATCCGTCGGCTGGTCAAAGTCAACAAGTCAACCTGCTACAGTACCCGGAAGTCAAAATGACCATTTTACCCCTAGAAATTTCCCTATAAATATGCTAGCTTCATTTCTCATTTGAGACACCAATTTAGCTCCAATCTTCTTCATTTCTTTTGTAATCTCTTTCTTTTATTATTATCTTCATATTAATATAATTTTTAGAATTTTTAGAATAGTTTTTCAAGTCTTTTTGTAAAATTTAGTAAAGAAATCCTGTCCGGATAATTTCAATATTTTCGGGGAGTATTTCTTTCAAATTTTCGTTCTAATGTTTATAAATTTCATCTTATATTTATTAAATATGGATTGTGAGTAATTTCCTTTTGTTAGCAAGGATATGTGTTAAGTTATTAATAAATGGGATTATGAGATAATTTTCTTTGTACTTAATTTCTATTTGGATTTATTTAACTGGACTTATGGTCGGTTTACCCGCCTAGTCTTTATTTATTTTGCTTTATGCACTTTAAATATCGCAAATGGATGGCCGAGCCACCTATTAGTTTAATTTATTTTATGTCTTTTATTTTTTTTTTTATGGAAGGCCGAGCCTCCATACTTTTAGTTTAATTTATTTAAATGGTCGGTTGAACCGCCTAATTTGTTTAGTTAATATAAATCCAATCTTTCTTTATATATATATATATATATATATTTGTATATTTATTTAATATACTTATATCTATATATTAATTAAGTATTTATGTAATTCCTGTTTTAATTAATATAATTATGTGAATTAATTGGATTGACAATCCAATTAATAAACGTGATTATATAGCTAGGATTATTAATCTTGTATTAATGATTCAAGTGGCATCTACTAATTTAATTGAGTTGCAGCTCTTGGCTTAATTAAATTAGTAGTGGAATTATATAATTTAAATTGTATATAATTAAGCTGATTGTTATATACAATTTAATGTTGGTGATGCCTTATTTACTTAATGCAATTTGATTGAACATCCTATACACGCTGGTTGGTAGTGGTGTTTAATTAAATTAGAGATTAATCTGTCTGAGCTGATCGGGATTAATCTAATTTGTAAGGATAGGAATCTGTCTGAGCTGATCGGGATTCTAAAACCAATTACTTAATAATGTCTTTATCTATGATTAATCCCATGAAAAATATAACTTGATACTAATTCCTTGCTAACGTTTTTTTTATATCATTTATATTCCAAATTCCTTTTTAATTATATTCTCAAAATACCAAAAACCCCCCAAAACCTTTTCCGATTAATGATTTTAATTTAAGAGTTGACAAATCTCTGTGGATTCGATCCCTACTTTCCCTATCTACATAGGAATTGTTAGGTTTAAATTTGAGAGCCGCACGACAGGCTTCGTCAAATTTTGGCGCCGCTGCCGGGGATTTGTTTTAATTTCTTCTATTAAATTATTAATCTTTTTTCTTTTGTTACAAATTTCATTCCTTTGGTGACACCAAACAACAAGTTCATTGTTGTATGCACTTAAGAAGTGGTAAGATCACCGGAGAAGGACAAGGGAGTAAAACACCAGTTGAGATCAGAGAACAAGCTACGGATCTTGAAGAAGGGAAGGCAGAAAATCAACCGGATACCCAACTTATTTCTGGTGATATTCTTCCTACTTATCTTTTAAATATGGCTTTGAATCAAAGATCTTTGAAAGAACTCACTGCTCCCACTCTTGATGAACAACCTTTATGCATTATTTTTCCACAAGTTGATGCTAATTTTAAAATGCATACTGGTTTTATACAATGTTTGCCAACTTTTAATGGATTACCTGGAGAAGATCCACTTAGGCACATTAAGGAATTTCATGTTATTTGCACTAATTTGAAACAAGAAGGTACAAGAGATGAAGTTATTAAACTGCGTTCTTTTCCTTTTAGTTTACAAAATAGTGCAAAAGATTGGTTATATGATTTGCCTTCGGGATCTATTCAAGATTGGACTGGAATGCAAAGAGCTTTTCTAGCTAAATATTATCCTGCATCTAGAACTGCAACAGTCCGAAAGGATATAAGTGGCATAAGACAACAAACTGGTGAAACATTGTATGAATATTGGGAAAGATTTAAAAGATTATGTGCTAGTTGTCCTCATCATCAAATACCTGAACAACTATTAATTCAATATTTTTATGAGGGTTTGATTTCTTATGATAGGATGACAATTGATGCTGCTAGTGGTGGTGCTCTTTCAGATAAAACCCCACAAGCTGCACGTGAATTAATAGCAAACATGGCTGCTAATTCACAATCTTTTAACACCAGGAATGATACTGTCAGGAAAGTTAATGAAGTAGATGCATCATCATCATCATCATCTACACAAATTGAGCAAAGATTAGATCATCTTACCAATTTAGTTGGTCAATTAGTTGGGAAAAGAATCAATGCACCAGTAAAAGCATGTGGAATTTGTTTAGGCAATGACCATCCTACAGATTCTTGTCCTACACTATTTCAAGAGGAACAAGCCAATGCCATGGGTAATTTTCAGAACCAACCTCAGAGAAGACACAATCCATTCTCCAACACATACAATGAAGGGTGGAGAGACCATCCTAACTTTAGATGGAGTAACCAAGGGGTTAGGCCACCAATGAACCCACCAGGTTTTGTTCCTAATCAACACCAAAATCCTCCTCAACCTCCTCAGAACCAACAACAGAGTATGTCTTTAGAAGATATGGTGAAATCTCTAGCCTCAAGTTCTATATCTTTTCAAAGAGATACCATGTCCTTCCAAAAGGATACAAAGTCTAGCATTCACAACTTGGAGAATCAGGTAGGACAAATGGCTTCTGAGTTAGGTCAATTGAAAACACAGCTTTTCAATAAACTTCCATCACAACCACTCAATCCTAGAGAGAATGCTAGTGCCGTAACACTAAGAAGTGGTAAAGTGTTGGAAGAATCCAAGAGACCAGAGGAAAATAAAGGCACGGAGAAAGCACCTATTTCAAGCCCAAGCATCTTCCGACAAAGTTCCTCAAATAGGAGAATCTTCTTCTTCTATTCCCAAGGTAAGTCCTCCTTTCCCTAATAGGTTAACTAAGAACAAAAAAGATGAGGAAGAGAAAGATGTTCTTGAAATCTTCAAGAAAGTTGAAGTCAACATTCCTCTTTTGGATGCAATAAGACAGATTCCTCGTTATGCTAAGTTCCTAAAAGAACTTTGTACCAACAAGAAGAAGCTTAAAGGTAACGAGAGAATCAGTGTGGGGGAATGTGTATCTGCTGTTCTCCAACAAAAACTTCCTGCAAAGCAAAAAGATCCAGGTATGTTCGCTATCCCTTGTACAATTGGTGATAAGGTAGTCTCAGGTTGTATGCTAGATTTAGGAGCCTCTATTAATGTCATGCCGTATACAATCTATAACTCTTTAAATTTGGGACCAATGAAGCCGACTAGAATTGTTATTCAGTTAGCTGATAGGTCTGTGGCTTATCCAGAAGGAGTAATAGAAGATGTACTGGTTAAAGTCAATGATTTAGTATTCCCTGCAGATTTCTACATTTTAAAAACCGAGGATAGCCAAAATACTTGTTCATCACAGTCACCTATTCTGTTAGGTAGACCATTTCTGAAAACTGCTAGAACTAAGATTGATGTAAATGAAGGTACTTTATCAATGGAATTTGATGGTGATAAAATTTCTTTTAACATATTTGATGCCATGAAGTACCCTTCTGATGAATGTTCTACAGTTTCTGTTGTGGATATTATAGATCCACTTATTGAAGATACATTTGATTTGAGCTACACTGAAATGATGCAATCCATTATGAACTTGAGCATAGATGAAAATATTCTTGACACTTTATCTGTGGAATGTGATAATGAACTTAAACAAGCTGTCAAGGATTTATCTGCATGTCCTGTTAGTAATTCTAAAATTGCATTACCTAGCTCACATGATAAAATTTTACCATCTGTTGTTTGTCCCCCGTCACTTGAGCTTAAAGCTTTACCTTCTCATTTGAAATATGCATATTTGAGTGAAGGTAATGCTTTACCTGTTATTATTGCTAACAATCTCTCATCTTCCCAAGAAGAGAGGTTAGTTTCTGTGCTTAGGGACAACAAAACTGCCATCGGCTGGACTTTAGCCGACATTAAAGGTATTAGCCCATCAACATGCATGCACCGTATATTGTTAGAAGATGGAGCTAAACCAACCAGAGAGTCACAAAGGAGACTAAACCCTCCTATGATGGAAGTAGTAAAAGCTGAAATTCTTAAACTTCTTGATGCTGGTGTCATCTATCCAATCACAGATTCACATTGGGTAAGTCCTGTGCATGTTGTTCCAAAGAAAAGTGGAATAACTATTGTGGAGAACTCTGAAGGTGAGAAAGTTCCTACTAGAGTGCAAAATGGTTGGAGAGTCTGTATAGACTACAGGAAACTTAATGCATCCACTAGGAAAGACCATTTTCCCCTTCCTTTCATGGATCAAATGTTAGAACGTCTATCTGGTCGTTCTCATTATTGTTTCCTTGATGGTTATTCTGGTTATTTTCAGATTGCTATTGCCCCAGAGGACCAAGGTAAGACTACTTTTACATGCCCATTCGGTACTTATGCTTATAGAAGAATGCCTTTTGGTCTATGCAATGCACCTGCTACATTTCAAAGATGCATGATGTCCTTATTTTCTGATTTTGTCACGAATATCATTGAAATTTTCATGGATGATTTCACTGTCTATGGAAATTCATTTGATTCATGTTTAGAAAATTTGGAACTTGTGCTTAAACGTTGTGTTGAAACTAACCTTGTTCTCAATTATGAAAAGTGTCATTTTATGGTAGAACAAGGAATTGTTTTAGGGCACGTAGTTTCACCAAAAGGACTGGCTGTTGACAAAGCCAAGATTGATGTGATTAAGTCTATTCCTTATCCTTCTACGGTAAGAGAGGTAAGATCCTTCTTAGGCCATGCTGGATTCTATAGAAGGTTTATTAAGGATTTCTCTAAAACTGTTCAACCTTTATGCAAGCTATTACAAAAAGAGCATAAATTCAATTTTGATGAAGGTTGTAAACATGCATTTAAACTGTTGAAAGAGAAATTGATTTCATCACCTATCATTCAACCCCCTAATTGGAATTTTCCTTTTGAGATAATGTGTGATGCTAGTGACAAAGCAGTTGGAGCTGTTCTAGGTCAGAAAATAGATAAAGTTCCTCATGTGATATATTATGCATCTAAATTACTTGATGATGCCCAATGCAATTATACCACAACTGAGAAGGAACTCTACTCTGTTATTTTTGCTCTAGAAAAATTTAGATCTTATCTGTTGGGAACAAAAGTGATTGTTTATTCAGATCATGCAGCTCTAAAGTACCTGTTAAAGAAGAAGGAGTCTAAACCAAGACTACTGAGATGGATTCTCTTACTCCAGGAATTTGACCTTGAAATCCGAGATAAGAAGGGAGCAGAGAATCTTGTTGCTGATCATTTGAGTCGACTGACATATGACGGGGAAGTATCTCCTATCTCTGATTTATTTCCTGATGAGCATCTTTATGCATTGCATGGAATTATACCTTGGTATGCTGATATGGTTAATTATATTGTTACCAAAGTATTTCCAAATCATTTATCTAAGCCTCAAAAGGATAAAATTAGGAATGACTCAAAATACTACCTTTGGGATGACCCCTACCTTTTCAAAAGCTGCGCAGACAATGTCATACGCAGATGTGTTCCAAATAACGAAATTCAATCCATATTGAATTTTTGTCATACTTTTGAATGTGGAGGTCATTTTGGACCAAAACGAACTGCTAGAAAAATTCTGGAAAGTGGATTTTATTGGCCTACTCTTAACAAAGATGCATATTACTTTGTTAAATCTTGCAATGAATGTCAAAGAGTTGGTAATATATCCAAGAGAGATGAAATGCCTTTGAAAACTATCTTAGTTTGTGAACTTTTTGATGTATGGGGTATTGATTTCAGGGACCTTTTCCTTCGTCTTTTGGAAATACTTACATCTTGCTTGCAGTGGATTATGTGTCCAAATGGATTGAAGCTAAGGCCTCGAACGAATGATTCCAAAGCAGTTGTGACATTTATCAAAAACACATATTCCATAGATTTGGAATTCCAAAGGCCATCATCATGACAGAGAGTACGCATTTTTGCAACAAGGTAGTGGAAACTCTGTTTAAAAAATATCATGTTTCTCATAAGGTTTCTACTGCCTATCATCCTCAAACAAATGGACTTGCTGAATCTCTAACAGGGAAATTAAGTCTATTCTAGCTAAAGTAGTCAATCCTAATAGGAAAGACTGGAGCCTTCGATTGGGAGATGCTCTTGGGCATATAGAACTGCATTCAAAACCCCTATTGGTATGTCACCATTTAGATTGGTTTTATGGTAAGCCTGTCATCTACCTGTGGAATTAGAACATAAGGCATTTGGGCCATAAACATGTCATCTTAATCTTGATGATGCACAATCTAATCGAAAACTGCAGATTCAAGAACTAAAGAGATTAGAAATGATGCATATGTTAATTCCTGGATTGCCAAATAAAGATAAATATTACCATGACAAAATCTTTCAGGAAAAATTTCAATATTGGTGATAAGGTTCTACTCTATAATTCTCGTCTGAGACTGTTTCCGGAAAGCTAAAGTCAAGGTGATTGGCCCATTTGTATCATTAATATCTTTAATCACGGGTCA